>QNQO01000693.1:0-44365 GCA_003290165.1 Berberis thunbergii
AAGAGCAAACGACCAACTATACAGCATGTTAAATCACCCATCACCATTCACACAATGTTTGTTCATGGAGAATCTCGTCCGTCGCACATACAAGTACAAGTAGGACGCATATCGTATGGTCTCTCATTTCACAACTCTTCAAGGGAGTGCGTGAAGGACATGGTCATCTCAAAGTGGCTCTGCACCAATGGCACAAAGAACATGTTAGTGAAGATAGTTCATCATCACTTGAACTATCTTCCAGTGTAGGTTTGGCCGAAGGACCAACCAGCAGGAGCAACATTGTAAGACATAACAGTGGCACCATCACTTGTTGTGACCTTGAAAGAGAGGCTTTGTCCATTCAAGTAGGTGTTGCTTTGCCAGTTCTGTCCCCAGTTCCTTGACATTTGTTGCCATCCAGTTCTTGAACCCTTGATGGCCACGGAGTGAACATCACCAGCGCCACCAACATTAGTTACCAAAACCAGGTTGAAGTATGAGTGTCCATTGATGGTGAACCTGATTCCACCCCTCTTTCTGCAGGGCACCCTATGTCACCACAAAATAAAACACCGCATTAGTTCAAAAGTAAATCTTAAGAACCCCATAGTGCTTTTTAGGCCAAAAACAAGCGATTTGGTTTTACCTTCTATAAGAAACAGGAACAATCCCAGCCTTGTATTGAGCAATGTGTTGAAAAACAGGCTGAGCAAGATCAAAGTGTTGCTGAGGAGGGTTGCACCACCCACCATTGTTGTTAGGGAGAGCATTGTTGGGTGGGCAGAAATTAGTGGCAGTGACCACAATGGAACCAGGGAGGCACCACCTTGGTGGAAGGAGGAGAGAGGTCTTCCTCCTCTCTCTGTTTTTCTCTGTTTTTTTATCCATCCCTCCCTCTTAAATTTCAGCAAGGAGAATTCAAGTTTCATTCCCGCTTTTTTTTTTTTTTTTTTTTTTGAAACTTTAGGCTGGCACGTGCAAGACACCTCCTTGGCACATGCCAAGGAGCCTCCCAGGCGGCCACCCAGGCGCTGACCCAGGCCAGCTAGAATTTCCCGTTTCGTTTTGAGAGGTTGGAAGTTTCAAGGAAGTTGGGAGGCTTTGAAGTTGTTGGTGGTCTTTTTGGTCTCCTGTTCTTTGCCTCCTTTATACCCATATCTTTAATAAATTTGTCTGTCCATTCTTTTATTCATTTATTTGCTTGGTTTGTTCAACAAAACCTTCAAGCAATCACGCCAGATAACTTATAATTTGGGTTTTTTTTTTCATGTTTTGGGTGATAGGTCTGTCCATTCTTTTATTCATTTATTTGCTTGGTTTGTTCAACAAAACCTTTAAGCAATCACGCCAGATAACTTGTAATTTGGGTGATAGGTTGCTGGCTGTGGCCAATTTGTTAAGGTAAGAGTAGCTCTTGGCTGTTGTTTTTTTTATGTTTGTTGCATTTTTTGTGGTTCTGAGTTGCTAAAGTTGGATATTTTTGTCTTCGGGATTGAGTAAACGTTGAAGAAATGACAAATACTGGTGGTTATGTTATTGGTATTCGCAGGTTTGATTCGAGAATTGGTTGTGGATTTTGATTCCCAGACTTTGGTATTGAATATTTTTTTTCTTCTAGGAATTCAAGCTTTGCCTCCATGTGATTGTTGTTTCCCTTTCCATCAGAGAAGATATTGATTAGGTAGATTTGTATTACTTGAAGTTTATTTGAAATTCATCAATCCTATGGATTGCATTGGTTTAATTTTAAGATTAATTGTTGATGCTTTCAATTTTTTTTAATTGATTGTTGGGAAAGGGTAGAGGTAGAGGTTAACAAGATTTAGGAGTAGAAATATGGAGCACGTTCCTGAAGAGCACAATGGAGAAACTGAGGAAACAGATAGGGATAACTCTAGAGAATTACCTGTCACGGTACCCGCGTGGTTTTCAGACCCGTTTCCCGGGTACTGTAAGACATAAAGCTTATAGCTTTGAAGGGTTAGGGAATTTGTTGATAAGGAATGGGATCTAAGAGAAGGTAGTGGAAATGAATTTTGTTGGTACCATGTGGAGCTTCCAAAAACTAATCAAAAGCTTTCATTATCAGCTCAATTCCTCATTGACGCCCTTTGTCAACCTTTGAACTCCAGGACATCCTTTCACTTGTCAGCAATGGACCCTTCTGTGGGCATGTCGATGGATCCTTAGTTTTCCGGGTGAATTCGCCAGGGCCTGCTTCTAGTAATTTTACATTTAGGATTGCTGCAAGGGTAACAGAAAATTCGGTGATCACTGTATCTTTGGGACGTGTTCCTAGATTGGTGTCGCTAATTAGTTGTCTACTTGACTAAGTTTGTTTTCAAACACCCTCCTATTCCTTTCTGCCTAGATCTTCCAAACTAGTACGTACAACAAGTGTTACCAAATCCATTTCCTTGTGGAAGAACTCCATCAAAGAAACCTCAAGTTTCCATCTATGTAATAACGACACTCAATTTCTACAAAACAGTGTGTCGACACTGATTGTGTCGGATGCTCATGTTGATACTCTGAGATAGTCCCATCGGACACTCCATACTTGAATCATCAACTTTTTCATATATCTTTGAAAAGTTTCAATCATATACTTATGTTACTGGCAATATTGACCTACAAGTGAATGAATATTGCCAATAGTTCAAAACATATAGTTGAAAGTAAATAATATTAAAATGTACAATTGTGTCCCCTAGTATATTTCGTATTGTGTGTTTTCTGGTAACGTGTTCGACACTTTGTATCTGTATCGAATACTAATACCCATATGCGTGTTATTGTTACAATAGGTTTCCATTGATTTGGCAATTCAATTTGCTGTTAAAATGGAGCAATCAAATTCTCCCACGAGATTGTCCCAAAACTGCCCTGGAGAATTAGCTGACTCCTCTTCACAACACATCTATTGTGGAGTGCTATCTCAAGCAAGGATGCATGGACACGGGCACGCGCATCGTGTCGAACACGGATACGACACACCGACTCGACAATTTCCTAAAAAGTAGGACTTGGGGACACATCATACTATTTTTCTTAATAAGTCATATAAATATAAATAATAATCTAATAAAGTCAAGAAGATGACACGCTTTTTTAAGAAAAAAATAAAGTCAAGAAAAAGTATTGTAGAAAAAAAGTTGAGATGAAAAGAAGCAAATGAGAGAAGATTAAGAAGTATAGACTACTTATATGTTTTAGTGACTTTTTGCCCTATTTGTCTTAAATCGCAATTGAAAAAGTTATTCAATTCAAATAGATCAACAACCATTAAATTGGGTGATATTTGTAAATATCTAAAAGTAAAAAAATGAAACAAAGTTGGTTTCTGAGTCTTGATTGCAGGCGTGTCCGATACATTGACCATGTGTCTGACACCTGCCGACACAAGCGATTGTCAGTGTCAGACACTGATACAGTAAGTTTTTTGAAGAGTTTGTGCTTCCTTGATCCTAGGTGATTAATATTGTCAATTGTAAGTGTCCTGCCCTGCCACTGTCCAAATAAGAAAGGAAGCTTGAGGGAGGACTTGATTCATCCCTATGGACTTGTGGAGTTCGTTGAGCTCTCCCTTGTTAAGACCAGCCGCGGAGGAAGCTTTTAAGTTTTACCTTCCTAGATTCGTATACTTGTTATCAAATCATGGGAGCGATCCTTTGAGTGGCTTGTCTCTTGATCCATGGTCCTCCCAAAATCTTACCATATATCCTTTGTCAACCTTGAAAGAGATTTTATGATAGAAGGGTTCTTTGGATTGCAATTGCTTTTTCTGAAGTGCAAAATTTGATTGTAGAGGTTGGCAGTTGTGAACCACGTTTCTCTTTTGGAACATACGTGTTCCTAGAACAGTTTTAGCTCGGATTAAGGGTTTATTGGCGGATTTCTTTTGGGGGGATTGTGAAGGTTGTCAAAAGAAAAAATGGGTGTCTTGGGATAACATCTGTTTTCCTGAGGCAGAGGAAGGTTTGGGAGTCAGAGATTTGACAGTGGTGATGCAGGCTTTTCGAGTCAAGGCCCTTTGGAAACTTCTTACTTCAGATTCTTTATGGGCTAAGTTTATGAGGAGTAAATACTGGTTACAAGGCGTTGGTTTGAAAAGTCAATTTGTGAAAGGTGGATCCTCTCCATTTTTTAAAGAGCTCATGCTTGAGCGAACTTTTCTTTTGAGTAACTTGATGTGGCGTATCGGCATTGGGAATGTCAGTTTTTTCGAGGAGAATTGGAACAGTGTGACTTCTTTCGGGAGACCAGAAGCTTTGGTTGCACTTGATTCATGGCCTTCGGTCCATGAGGTGGTTTCGACAAATTATGAATTGGTTCCTAGAGATCTCAGAAATTTGGCACGTGTCCTCTATGCCAACAGACTCTGTAGTGATATCAATGCGGAGGACTCGTGTGTGTGGACTCCCAATCCGAACGGGCTTTTTCTATTCAGTCGGCATATGAATTGTTACGGAATCATGGGAAGGTCAATTCTTTATGTCAGTTCCTTTGGCATGAACTTTTGCCTTCTAGAATTTCGATTTTTGTTTGGAAGTTACTCCATAGAGGAGTGCCTGTGGACGGTGAACTATATAGATGTGGATTAAGCCTGGCCTCTAGATGTCACTGTTGCAAAGCGCCTAAACAAGAATCTTTGTCTCATTTATTTTTAGACGGCGAAATGGCGATGCAAGTGTGGATTCATTTTGAAAGGATTTTTGAAATTCATTTTCGGCGTCCAGCAGAAATATCAACGGTTCTTGCCATATGGTTCAAAAGAGTTAATCGCACTTCACAAACAGGTATCTTACTCCTCCTCACTCCAATGTATATTCTTTGGGAAATTTGGAAAATGAGATGTAAATGTGTGTATGAAAGTGCTACCCCAAATCCTGCTTTTGTGATCTTGAACATTAGGCGTCAGCTGCGAATGGCTAATACTTTTATTATCCCTAAGCAAGTTAGCAAAATTAAGACTCCCCTTCAGCTTTTGGGTTTGGATGTGATCCCTGTTAACAGGAAAGTCGTTCGTACGGTTTATTGGCACCCTCCCCCCATTGATTTTGTTGCACTTAATGTGGCTGGCTCCTCCATACAGGAAAGGGCATCCGGTGGAGTGGTTATTAGAGATTCTCGGGGTTGTTGTGTTGTGGGAAAACAAATTTATTTCGGTGTAGGTGCTCATAATCAAGCAGAAATTTTGGCTTTATTTGAAGGTCTCCGTCTATGCCTCGCTTTCGGTTTCACAAAGGTCGACATACAAACGGATTCAGATTTAGTTTGTGGCTGCTTTATGGATAATTTAAAAATCCCTTGGCATTTGGAGAATCTTATGACAGAAATCAAGTTGTTGGCAGCGAATATGACGTTGTGTTGTCAACGTATCTTTAGGGAGGCCAATGCCGTCGCGGCTTCATTATCAGCTAGAGCACGACATGACGCAGAAACAGTTTCTTTCAGGGAGACTGAATTTCCAAGACGAATAGCAGGTTTGATTGTATTAGATAGAGCCCATATGGCGTATATTCGCCACGGGGACGGGTAATTGCAGTTTCCAGTTATTGCAATTCAGGGTGGTAAAACATGGTTGACGGGCGTCCTGATGCGTATGCTGCTGGCTGATGCTGCTGATGCTGCCGTTTGCTGATGCGGCTGATGCGTCGGCTGAAGGCTGAGGATGCTGCTGGCTGATGGCTGAGGATGCTGCTGGCTGAGGATGCTGTTGCGGTTGCTGTTTGGAGCTGCTGATGTCCGCTGCCGACTGAGGATGCTGCTGCGGTTGCTGTTTGGAGCTGCTGCTGCTTGCTGTCCGCTGCGTCTGCTGTTGTCCGCTGCTGCTGCTGCTGCTGATGCCTCTGTTGCGGCTGCTGATCCGTTGATGCTGCTGCTGCTGATGCTGATGACGCTGCTGTTTTTGCTGCTGTGCGTTTGCTGTTTGTATGGATGCGGCTTGGTTATTTATGCGTGATTGCGGTGTTGTGGGTTATTGAGGTTTTGTTTTTGTCGGTTGTATTGGGTGTGCTCGGGTTTCTATTCATTTCCTGGCTGGTCCGCATTGTACCTTTCTTTCCAGGAATTTTGCTTTAGAAAATTTTTGGTATAAAATTTGTTGTTAGAATTAACGCGGGTAAAGTCGTCATGTACCCCCGCAAAGGATTTGTAATTTTTTGGTTATTTAATAAGGCCTGGCATTCCAGAGTTGCCCCTCCCCACTGGAGGTTAATTTAAAAAAAAAAAAAAAAAAAAAAAAAAAAAAAAAAAAGACAAAAACGTTGCTACAACTCTTGAAATTTTTGAAGTGCTCTATTGAAATTTTTGTAGAGGCTTGCAATTGCTTTTCTGAAGTGCTCTATTGAAATTTTTTAATCTACTTGAATCCAGCCCACCAAATTGAAATTATATTTTTTGCTCTACACCAGGTCCCCAATGAAGTGATGTAGGACATCTATTTCTATTAGCATGTTTAGGTTTTCTATTTTAACTAGGATTTTGATTTATCAAGTCTAGTTGTTTTAGTTATTTCAATTACAATCGAAGTTTTAGATCTTTCTATTTTAGTAGGACTAATTTTTTTTTTTTATTAAAGTAGAGAAAACTCAAGCATTGTACCAACAACAAATTATTAATTAATCAAATTATTTTTTTCTCAAATTTCTCATTCTACAAAATTTCTCCTTTTCTTCTATTCTTCCTTAGAGATATCTGAATCTCCTTCTTTTTATATCCATTGAGCCAATTGGTAATCATATCCAATTGTTTATCTCCATTGTTTCATCACGTCCATCGGGGTTTTCACCACCACCGTCTTCCGCCTCTTCCATCTTCTTTAGCCCTATTAAAAAATGTCATTTTTCCTATTCCATTGATTTATGGTCATGTCATTTTGTTCTACCCATCTTCTTCATCATCAATTTGTAATACCATTTCAAAGAAAAATCACTCCTTCACCTTCATAAAAAGCCCTACCCATCTAGTGCCAAAAAATCCATTACCAATTTGCATATTTTTCATAGCACATCCCGCTCACGTCAAGTTTTAATTGCCAAGAAACTGTTGGCATGAGTTGTCATTAAGAAACAAATTAGAGAGATTATTGGAATCAAATCAGAGAGATTTTAGGAATTAAATAAGAGAGACTTTAAGAATAAGCCATAATTTGTCAATCGTGATTCTAGCCCTGAAAATTTGTATAGCCAATAATAGCATAGAAAATCTCACTATAAATGTATACTATACCTCTGTAAATTATCAATGAGAAATACAATGAAAACAAAGTTGACATGGTATCAGAGCCTGTCACGATCTAACCCCTGTTCATGTTCATCCATTACTAGCTTCTAACCTCCTTCAACCACCACCCTCTCCTATGGCACCCACCGAAACCCCAATCCAGATGGATGAATCTCCCACCGACCATATTCTTTCTGAATTATTCACCACCAAGATGACTGAGCTTTGTCCAACGCTCAGGTCCCAATTGTGACCTTTGAACCTACGACTCTACCGATTAGCGTCAAGTTGGATGGTTCCAACTTTGGCTTATGGTCCCAAGTTGTCGAGATGTACATCTCCGGCAAAGACAAGTTGGGTTACATCAATGGCAAACTGACCCACCCCGCCATCTCTTACTGATCCGTCCTTCTGCAAATGGCGCACTGACAATGCCATTGTCAAAGGATGGCTGATCAACTCCATGGATCCGACATTAATCGAAAATTTTATTCATTTTCCCATGGTCAAACAGGTGTGGGACTCTGCTGCCACCGCCTATTTTGATGATGGTGATACATCCCAAGTTTATGATCTTCGGCGCCGTGTCTTACATCTTCGCAAACAGGTGGCTCCCTGAAAAAATACTACACTGACTTGCAAGGTCTTTGACGTCCAAATCCAATGGAGTGCCCTGTTAACATTCAAAGGTATAATGATCTCCTCCAAGAAGATCGGGTTTATGTATTCTTGGATGGCCTTGAAGATAAGTTGGACAACATTCGTAGTGACGTGTTGCAGCTTCACCCGTTTCCCACCATGGAGCAAGCTTATGCTCATGTCTGTAGAGACCTGGTAATGAATGCAGGTGACCATGAACCATTGCCCTCTCCAGGAGCAGTGCTTGCTTCGAGAGGCCTCAAGCTTGGGTTTTCTGGATCGACTCCCAACATTCTGGAAAACTGCTTCTAAAGGTCGATCCTCATCTAACAGTTTCAAATGTTCTCACTGTGGCAATATGAAGCACACACGTGAAAACTGTTTCAGTTGCATGGATACCCTGATTGGTGGCACGAACTTCAAGCTTAAAAAAAAGGATATTGCTGGTATGGTTGAAGGCACGGGCAGGACTGCTGTAGCGGCAGTCGAACCTTGTCTCTCTCTAATCCCATCCACCGTCTTCTCTCAACAGGACTTCTCCCTTGTGGATCAACGTAATCTCTTTCACGCCTTGCTTAGTCATCGCCAAGATGTTGATCGTGGTGATTGGCTTCTCGAATCTGGAGCCACGGACCATATGACTTTTGACCCCACAGATCTTTCTGACCACTCATCTCCAAAATGCACTAGAATTGCGAATGCCAATGGGGTGATCTCACCGGTCACAGAGGTCGAATCTGTGATCCTATCACCCTCTCTTCATTTATCCAATACTTTACTTGTTCCCTCCTTGTCCCACAAGTTATTATAGCCAAATTACGACAGAGCTAAATTGTGTGGTGCTAATGTTTTTTGATTTTGTCTTATTCAGGATATTCTCACCAAGGAGATAATTGAGCGTGGTACTAAGAAGGGGGGATTATATTACGTAAAGGATTTCAGTTTGGGTCGAGCAAATCACGTATCTTCTTCGTCTGACTCCAAGACTCAATAGATTTGGTTGTGGCATCGTCATTTGGGACACCCAACATTCGGGTATCTACGACATTTGTTTCCTGATTTATTTTCCAATGTTGACACTTCTAAATTTACTTGTGATACTTGTATTTTAGCCAAAAGTCATAGGGCTACTTATACATTAAGCATGAATAAAAGTGATATCCCTTTTTCTTTAATTCATTCAGATGTATGGGGACCATCTCCCGTGTCTATTGTCTCTGGCATACGATGGTTTGTGATATTTGCTGATGACTGCACCCGCATGACTTGGCTATATTTGTTGAAACGCAAGGATGAAGTATTTAAGGTCTTTCAGTCCTTTCATGCTATGATTAAGACCCGATTTTCTGCTCAGATCCGGATACTTCATTCTGGGAATGGTGGAGAATATGATAATCACCACTTTCATGCCTATTTTGAACAACATGGCCTTATACTTGAGACCTCATGTCCTCAAACCCCACAACAAAATAGGGTAGCTGAACGAAAAATCGCCATATTCTTGAGACTGCCCGGGCTTTCCTCCTCGGGGCTTCTGTCCCCACACGAAATTAACCCGATGTTGTTATTACTGTTGTCCATTTGAGCAATCACCTTCCTTCCAAAATCTTAAATTTTCAAACTCCATTACAGTCCCTGGCAGCCTTGGTCTCTCTACCTACAACCCTAATGCTCCCTCCTCGCATAATTGGATGTGTGGCATATGTACACATTCCTAAGAACCAGCGTACCAAACTTGACCCATGTGCTCTTCGATGCCTATTCTTGGGCTATGCTGCGCATAAAAAAGGATACCGCTGTTATGACCCTACTACTCAGCAAACCTATGTGACTATGGACACTACACCAAAAGGCCAGTTTAGCTACGCCGAGCTGGTCACGGTTCTAAACCGTTGGTTTATTTGCCACGGCCAAAAATCGTAGCTATAAGTACCAACGGCTTAAAACCGTGGGTAAAAAAAACCTGGCCACGGCTAAAAACCGTGGCTATTAGTAGCAACGGCTCAAAACCGTGGGTATTATTATCAATGGCTCAAAATTGTTGCAAAAAAAATTTAGCAACGGTTCTAAACCGTGGCTAGTTCTAGCAACGGCTCAAAACCGTGGCTACATTAAAAGCTGAAAAAAAAATTAGGCGGGCTATTTTGGCGCTCGACCTTCCCTCCACTCGACTTCCATCGACAAACCTTCCCTCCCAAACATGCTCCCTCCACTCGACATCGACCCTCTCCTTCTCTGCTCCCTCCCTCGACTCTACTCCACTCGACTTCCCTGCTCCTTCTCCTTCCCTGCTCCCTCCCTCGACTTCCTTCCTCCCCTTCTTCCCCTCCTCCCCTCCTACCCTGGTCTTCCCTCCCTAGTACTCGGCGTCTTCAAAATTGATCAGCCACTACAACCATTCTCTCGTACAGGTACTCTCTCTCTGTTTTATTTTTGATGAAATTAGGGTTCCTGAATGTAGACTTTTTTATTTAGAGGTTTTGAATCTCTATGGTTCTTGAATTGTTTTGAATCTGTAGGTTTTATTTAGAGGTTTTTTGAAATTAGGGTTTAAATCTCTAGGGCTCAAAATCATATGCCTGATAAATTCCTGATATAATTTAATTTTTTGAATCCTTAATTTTTGTATGAAATTCCTGATATAATTTGAAACCAGGAAATACATCTCAGGGATTTACATACAAATGATATAATTAGGGTTTTATTTAGAAGTAAGTAATTGTTATATGATTTACATACAAATGTTAGTCTCTGGACTAGCTTTGCTCCTACAAGGAAGCTTTAATGGATAATTTTAACTTGTAATGTGCATTTTAAAACAAAATGTTTATATGTGTTGGTCCACAAATTCTGTTTTGTTGATGCTAATGAATTTCATTCACTCTATTTGATTTTCAACTTTTAATTGTTTCCAGTCAATCGTTTTCACTTAGAAATATTAAATTTTGCTATCTCAAACTGTATGCCACAAATTTTATACATTTTTAATCACTGGTCAGTGGTCATATCATTGATCTGTCCAATTTATTCTAATCAACTGAAGCATTCTTTCAAGTGGTCATTTTTGTTGAATTGGAGCTATATGTTGGTGACAGCGGTCATGTCTAATGACCAAATCTTAACTTGTTTAGCTTAGTGCTGTAATGCATTTTTATGCTGGACACTTTAATATGCAAAAGAAGTGAGGACTTTTTTGTTATATTTACCATGTTAGTTTGACAAAGATCAAATCTGCTCGGAAGAGTTAACTGTACATTCAAGTAGGTGCTAGACTAGTGATTCTTCTTTTTGGAAGAACATCGTGGTTTCTTGAATATCTCATTATCTTGACATGGGATTCCCAATGATAATGTTGCTTTATTGTCTATCTTCCAGCTACAGCAAGAACAAACAAGGCTGCCTTAGTGGCACTACTTTGAACACGAGGAAGCTTGATAAAGAAACAAAAGTTCTTGCTCGTGAGTACTCAACTCTTTGGATTTTGTGGTTTCTTACAGTTTAATTAATTGTATCATCATTAGATTGCCTCTAGTTTCGACCAAGTTATAAGGAAATGCAAGATGCCATTAAAGAGGGATACGCATTAAAATGGGCTGGTTTTATCAAAATGTAAAGAAACCAGTAAAGAAACCTAAACATAAAACCATATATGCGAAATTAGTAAATCCAACTTCGTTTTGGTTCGGGGATCCTAAATAACCCCTACTCATTTTCCTAAAAAAAATAAAAAAAACCTTTGCTTTGGTTGTTTGGTTCTTGCATGAATCTAAGTTAGGCGAATACAAGAAAACTCACTCCTTTATCATCAGAAGGACTGAGTTTTCCTTAAATTAGTGAATCCCGTGATTTCACTTCTTACCCAAAAAAATGTAATTTGATGCCTTTCTTTCTTCACTTTGGGTCTCAAGGTGTTCATGGCCTTCTACGGTTTGAACTAGAGAAGTGCTTGATAAATGTAGCTTCCACCCTCTCAATGAGTCTGGTAATCTTTGGAGTTCACAAGCAAAACCAGAACAGTTACGTTAATGAAGACAACTATACTTGTAAAACTAGTACAAATCAAATTATGATACCCTGATGAATTCCAGAACCTTACCTCATCTGAGCTGCCAATGTAGGATTTATCAACCATGTTCAAGTAAGATCTTGATACATTTCTCAAAGCCACCTACATCAATTGAAACAACATTACATACTATGAAGATCTTCATACATACATGTTAGGGTACCTGTGTCCGTAAACACATACGTATTAAAATTTCTAGGATTTGCAAAAGAGACATTGGGTTTTATAAGGATCTTACCTTTGTCATATTTCTTCATAACCTTGGAGATTGCCAGTAAGTTCCGAAAACAAGTGGACACAGTGATGCATTAACAGGAAAATAAAAGAAGGCAACATACAAAAGCAATACATAAAGGCAACCAACTTTATAGTCAATTTTAATTACCTGTAATTTTTTAGAAGCCAGAGTTTTTGATAAAACTCAATGAATACAGGCTTTAGTTGTTATTCAACTTTCCTTAGATTTTGTTTTCCAAAATTCAACTCCTTATCTTTATCAACCTGGAGAATACATTTAATGGTTGAGCGTGGAGTTTCAATTGTGTTGTTAATCGTCACTCCATTCAAAATTTCAAAGGGAAATAGTTTAGCTTCCTTGATGTTTGTCAGATTTTCTTCAAAGGCACTACCATGGATCTCATATCCATTTTCATTTATAGTTGTTTCCAAATCAGGTTCACTAGGATTCTCTTTGCTGCTCTCCATCTCTTCTAATATACTCGTATGCATCTTGGCTATAAAGTCAGTACAAAAGTGTTAGATTCCATCGACGGTCTTGTGATATGATAAAAGTTATAAGGTTGAGTTTGTCGCAAAAGCAAAAAAAATTAAATTTTTTTATTATCAAAAGTGAGAGGAGAAAGAAAGAGGAAAAGATAATGGAAAACATTAATTAAACTAGGGGTGGGAATTTAGTAATTATGTCATCTATGTCTTGTCAACATTATTGAGCTGGAAACTTGATCCTATTCATTGTTCAATGCATCTTGGATAGATTCATAGTCAAGGGTTTTTCTTATGTTCCCTTCATTCTATTTCTTATTTGCGTCCCTGCCATTTCAAGCATCCTGTAATTGATTTGAAACTGCCTTTCTTTCTTGGTTTTTGATATCTAGTTATTTGTTTTATATGCTAAAATCCTAGAACGATCTTCCTTTTATTTGCACTCTTATGGGTTGTTGATGAATTCTTATTTTAATGTCTATATATTTTTATTTTGTTTTTTCTATGATCAGCAATAAGCATGATTGTGGTATTTTAGAAACAATTAGTTTGGATAGGAGATCCAATGTAACTCAAGTAATTGAGTTGGATTGGGAATGTAGAAAGAAGGTCAATGAAACATTGTATAGGGTACTATAACAAATACAACAACACAACTGAATGAATTGAAGTTCATTAGATTGGTTAATGATTTTCAAGCAATTTAGCAATTTAGATTCCTTTGGTCAATGACTAAAGTTAATCTTTTAATTTTTTTGTGTGTAGAAATGTCAACAATTCCTTTAGATAAGTCATGGATGAACAAACGGGGAAGTACAATGTATATAAACGGCGTTAGACAATTCCAACAGTTTGTTGAGGATAATGCAAATGGAGAGAGTCTTTTTCCTTGCCCATGTGTTCGATGTAGGAACTCGAGGGGAAACATTAGTGTTGACGACATAGGTGTTCATTTGTTAAGCCATGGTATTGATACCAATTATGTCACGTGGATACATCATGGAGAGAATATAAACAAGCATGTGATTGGTGTACCTATGACAGAAGTGGTTGAACCTGATGATGCCTGTGAATATCCTAGGATGAGCGAGCTAGTTGATGATGTATTCCTCAACATGCAAACTGTGGAGGCTGATGATGGGATAAATGACTTGAATGACGCCGTCGAAGAATGTTTTGGCAGTAATCAAGAAGGTGGTTCGGAACTTTCTCGTGAACCTGAGACATTTATGAACAAGAAGTATCAAAAGTATAAGGAAAAAGCGATTGTGCCTTTGTACAATGGTTGTCCTAAGGATAAGACCATGCTGTCCACCATTATTGAATTGCAGAATTTCAAGACTCGTTTTAGTTGGAGTGGTAATAGTGTGACGATGTTGTTAAAATGGCTAAAAACCTTATTGCCGGATGATTGTAATTTGCCAGATAACTACCCAAACATGAAAAACACAATTAAAGATATGGGGATGGAATGTAAGACAATACATGCATGTGCCAATGGATGCATACTCTATTGGAAAGAATATGAGGGTCTGGTTGCTTGTCCAAAATGTGGTTCTGGTAGTATAAGGTTTATGTGGATTTCGATGACAACGACACCGGCAAGGTATACAGGAAAGAAGCTAAAAAGGTTGTAAAGTATTTTCCATTGATTCCAAGGTTGAAAAGATTTTTTAGCATACCGTGGATTGGTGAAGCAATGACTTGGCACAAGGATGCTTGTTTAGATGGGAATTTGATGAGACATCCATGTGATTCAGCACAATGGACTTTAACAAATATGAGATGGCCAGAGTTTGCCTCTGATAGTAGGAATTTGAGACTTGCAATATCGACTGATGGTTTTAACCCACGTGGAAATCTAAGTAATGCTTATAGTTGTTGGCCAGTAATAATAGCACATTTGAATCTTCCACCTTCTTTATGCATGAAAAAGGAGTTTTGTTTGTTAACCTTGTTAATATCAGGGCCAAAAGCACCCGGAAAGAATATTGATGTTTACCTGGAGCCATTAGTAGAAGAGTTGAAGGAATTGTGGGCAGATGGTGTTTCAACTTGGGATGTGTGTACTAAAAGCAATTTTCGGTTGAAAGCAATGTTGTTTTGGGGTATCCATGACTTTCCTGCTTATGGGACTCTAGTTGGTTGTAATGTTCATGGTTATAATGCATGCCCTATTTGTGTTGATGACGTAGAATCTGAACGTCTTTCAAACAGTCGGAAGATATGCTATAGAGGCCATCGACATTTTTACCTACAAAACACAAGTTTAGAGATGACAAGGGATTCAACAAAGATGTTGAACGTTGTCGTGCTCCACGACGGTTATCTGGCAAAGAAGTTGAACGAAGGATAGTGGAAATTTTGGAAGGTAGTTCTACACAAGGTAGGGTTAGTGGGCAAAAGCGCAAGAATATGGTTGATAATGTTAACGTCAATGATGAACCAACCAATAACATTGCGCCACCGTGGTCTAGAAGGTCCATTTTATTTGATTTACCGTACTGGAAGTTTGTTGAGCTACGACATAATATTCATGTGATGCATATTGAAAAGAATGTCATTGAACACTTATTGAACATATTGTTGAATGTCTCTAAGAAAACAAAGGATGGTGAGAATGCTCGAAAAGATATGGAAGACATGGGAACTCATAAGAGATATTGGTTGAGCCATGACAATGAAACGGGAAAAACTTCAATGCCAAAAGCATCATTTGCCTTGACCAAGAAAGAAAAAAAAATATTTATGAATACACTAAAAGAGTTGAAATTGCCGAGTGGATTTTCATCCAAGTTGAGTAATTGCGTTCTTGACAATCCCCTGGAGCTAAGAGGACTGAAGTCACATGATTACCATGTCATTATGCAACATTTACTTACAGTTTTGCTTAGACATGTTTTTCGTGACAAGAAGGATAAAGATTTAAGAATTGTTATTCAAAGAATTAGCTTATTCTTTAATATCTTATGTGCTAAAGTGATCAACAAAACAGATCTTCAGTTGGCACACAAAGGTGTGATTAAGGCAATGTGTGTCCTTGAAAAGGAGTTTCCGCCTTCATTCTTTGTTATAAATGTGCATTGCATGGCTCATCTAAATGAGGAAGCGATGCTTGGTGGTCCAGTTCAATATCGATGGATGTATCCCTTTGAGCGGTAAATAATTTTTCTAATTTTAGTGGACGTCATAACGTTATCTTATTATATTATATACTAATTTATCATTTTATTTATGATTGATAGGTTAATAAAACGATACAAAGACTATGCTAAAAATTTCAGATACATAGAAGGATCAATAGCAGAATCATACCTTGTAGATGAATCTGTTATATACTGCATGAAGTATATGACAAAGCCACGGTTCGGAACTCACAAACACAGTCAAGAGGAGTGGCTTGATGTAGATGATGAGTATGTCGATGAAAAGCCATTGGATAAAGGAAAAAAACTATATGCTAAATAATGTACAATTTAAACAAGCTCGAAGATGGGTTTTCAATGCACTTGCTGATTCGAGTGATTGGGAAGAGTAAGATATATAATATTTTAGTCTTTTTTTATAACTAGAAATATAGAATTATGATAATATGGTAACTTGTGCAGAAAATACAATAAATATTGCATGGAGTTGGCTACACAAAGTAAAAAAAAAGGGTATAGGAAAAATGTTGAGAAAGCTACAGATTTTATTCCTTGGTTGTGTAATAAGGTATTTTATAATGTGTATTTATTCATATATATATATATATATATATATATATATATATATATATATATATATTTTTTTTTTTTTTTTTTTCAGATTTCAGTTCTAAGGGGGTGTATTGTATCTGGATTTTGTGGGCAATTTAATAAATTCTATGGATTCTGAAAATCCAAGTGTATTCAATTTGGATTTTAAAAAGTCCACGAAAGTCTAGGGGTATTCAATCAGGATTTTAAAAAGTCTTTCTAAAATCCACAAAGTCTAGGGGTATTCAATATGTATTTCAGAAAGTCCACAAAAGTTTTAGGGTATTCAAAATATCATTCATATTTATGGATTTGGAAAATCATGGATTCTCATGGACTTTGTAGTGTTAGGTATAAATAACAAAGTTCAATAGTTTGCCAGCCTCCATATCAAAGATTTCAACGTAAAAAAAGTCTCCCAAAGTTCTTCCTTGTGCCAGCCGCGAAGAGGTTGGTTCCCATCTTCTTGTTTTCTCGATTCTTTTTCTATCTTTGCATAAACACAAGAGAGAGAGAGAGATGACGATGACGATGACTAACCTACCTTTACGTTTATACAAAATACACAACACTCCACCAAAAGCTCTCTCTTTTATCACATCTTCTTCTTCTTCTCTGTAAATGAACAATTTTCATGGCTTTCTTACAATCTCCATCATCTATCGTTGAACCCATGTTACCCATTGTGTTCCTTTCCTGTTCCCTCTTGTCTATGTGCTTTCTCTTTGTGTTACTGTACAAAAGATTCAGGAGAGTCAAGGGAGACGAAGATGAATCAGCCCATAACCCATTTTCAATCTGCAGATGTTCCCTTTCATCTACAATAAACAAAATCCATCAAAGCAATAATGCCCACCAGCTGTTTGTAGAATTTCTTACCTCAAATTTGCCTAAATTGGCCTCTCTGTGTGCCCCCATTTGTTCTGATTGCAATGAGGGGGGTAATGGGGTGGTTTGTAATGAGGGTGTCTCTGATGGGTCAGAGTTGGATAAGGAAGGTGGGGCTGATGATTGTAGAAAAAGTGAGGAGCTTGGTGGGAAGAAAAAAAAAAGGGTAAGAAGAAGAGGCATGTTGATGATGGCGGCTATGACTCCGGTGTTGAGATTAGTAATGTGGCAGCTTCACAACATGATAAGCATCAGTGTATTGATTGTTCTTATCCGTTTACGTCTTCGTCAAGTATTACACAGCGGAAGATCAAGCATCAGTATGATCAGTTTATGAAGTCAAATGACTCCAAGTGTATTCAATTTGGATTTGGTGAAATTGTCACCAGTTTTAAAACAATTTGTGGCATAATGGAGAAGAGAGAATCAACGAACAGCGAATGTTGGATTGCTATTCAAGAGACCCCAGGATTGAATAATGGTGCTCAGTTTTTTGCGCTTAATTTTCTTAACACTAAAACAAAGCAAGACACCTTCTTGAAGATGAGTCCAGACCAAAGACTTGACTGTATCACTTGGGCACAAAGGGATGCATAAAGCTAATAAGCTATAGGCCATTATAGGCCATTTGGATTTTAAGTCATGTAGTTTGATACTTTTTATATGCATAAGGCTAAATACTGTGTGTTTATGTCATTTTGCAAGTGATGAATTTTAATTTGGTTGTGTTGAATGATTTGATTTTATTGAATGTTGGATTGCGATTCATGTCATTACCTGCCTGGTTATCTTTTTTTTGGTCAGATACATGTCTTGTTCTCTAATGTCTAATATATTTGTTTTGTTAGAGGATATGTCATTACCAACTTCTTTTTTATCTTGCAAATAATTATAAATCTGTAAAAGTCGTTCATACAAAGTTCGTGGATTTTCATAAATCTCTAGAAAGTCTGTAGCAAAAGTCTATGGATTTAAGAAATCAGCAGAAGTCCGTGGACAATTTAAAGAGTCTATGAACTTTTCAAATTATTTATCAATTCCATAAGAATCCATATACAATACACCCCCCTAAGATGATTTGTTTTACAATGTAGTTGGAGAAGGCTGGGGAAACAAATACCACACTTTGGAGGTTAGCTAATGGTCCACAATTTTTGGCTACCCGATATCCAAAATATTGTGTAAATGGTTTCACATTTGCATAGGCATGTTCTTTGGATGAATGTTTGGTGACACAAGATAGTGGTGTCTCCATGGATGCCATCTGCTTTAAAGCGTCGTAAGCAGCGAAATGATGGTGTTCAGGCATGCCTATTCTTTCCCTTTTCTATATTTGTCATTGACCTTTTCATATGATGTCTAGGTTGTATGGTGATGCACCCTGTTATTTGAATAATTGTTATTGGAAAACTTGATTAGCTTCATGTCAACTTTGGAATGGCATGGATACTGATCTTGCACAATGTCTAGCAAAAGAGCATATTTTTGAATTATGATACTGCATATATAAAGCTCTCTCTCTCTCTCACTTTAATATTCTGCAGAAAATCAAAACAGTTGTCTAGTTCCCTAATAGATTTTCCAAATAATTCTCTGAACAGGATGCATGTTTTTGCCTACTGCCTAGAAATTGCACATATTTTTTCATGTTCATCTTATGTTGATCAATATAGAATAGCAAGAATCATTTTTCACCATTTTTATTATTATTGCTATTATTTTGATGGAGAATGAAAAAATGATTGTTGTGCCGTGGCGGCATCTGAACAGGCGTGGCATGGAAAGCAAACACAACGTGCTACACATGCAGAGAAACTCAGGACCAAGCGTTGAAAGCTGATGATCAAGAAGCATACATGCGAATGGTTGAGGAGAGCAAGAATGAAAGATTGACAACACTTCTTGGAAAAACTAATGATCTTCTTGTTTGTCTGGGAGCTGCTGTTCAAAGGCAAAAGGATGCAGAACATACTAATGAAATTGAACCTCTAAAAGACGTAGAAGCTGATGATCTGTCTCAGTTGTCCACTTCTAAGAGCGAAAGCCCAATAGATATGCCACTAGAAGAAGAAGAAGAAGATGTAGATGTCACTGATTTAGATTCGGATAGGTATGTTAAGACAAATGATTTACTTGAAGGCCAACGGCAATATAATTCTGTTATTCACTCAATTCAGGAAAAGGTAAACTTTGAGTCTCCACCTCTGTTGATTTTCTTTGAATTTTATCTTCCAGTAACTTCAGCAGTTCATCCTTTATGCCCTATATGCATGTTTGAGTTGATTTTGCATGCATGTGACATCGAGTTAGTTGTCATATTACTGGCTTTTATGAGAATGTTACGACATGCTACTATAAGGTAACATCTACCTTCCATCATTGACAACTCTACAGGTTACTGAGCAACGGTTTAAAACCGTGGCTAAATGCTAAAAATCACCACACCTCCTCAAACATAAAATCGTTACTAAAATGTTTAGCAACGGTTTATAGCCGTTAAAAGGAATTTCGAGACGCCTCTGTAGCCCACGGCTCTTAGCCGTGACAATGGGTTATCCCCACGGTTTAAAACCGTTGCTAATGGGGATTTTTGGTGTAGTGGGATTCACTTTTCTGGAATCTACACCATTCTACCCTTCATCGGCCACCACTTCTTCTCTTCAGTGGGAGATACTAGATGAAGAGTTGAAATGGCTAACCTTTGAATGGCTTGAAGATCAGAATGACTCATCAATAAGTGGCAAGGCATCAACGGATACATCTTCAAGGCCAGACCTATCCTCTGAACCTAGAGGACCTCTGGAAACTGAGCCTACACCATCAGGAGAAGAACTAGAATCCTCCCGTCTCTTAGTACCTGCAGGTCCTTTTCTTGAGAATATTCTCGAGGTAAGTAATATCGGAACACCCTCATTTATAAATAACATAGATACTTCCGCTGGGTATAACTTACCTTTCAGACATAACAGGGCAAGCCACCAAATATATATTCTCCAGACATTGAGGAAAAAAGGGCGAGGTATCCAATTGCCAACTATGTTTCCACTGAAAAACTAGCTGAGCCTCTCAAGACATTCTCACATGAGCTTTCCGCATGTCATATTCCCACTATAGTTCAGGAAGCATTAATGGATCCCAAGTGGAATAAAGCCATAGAGGAAGAAATGGGGGCACTACTAAAGAATCAAACATGGACCTTGGTTTCATTACCCCAATGGAAGAAGACAGTCGAGTGCACGAGGGTCTTTTCTATTAAACACAAGGTAGATGGATCTATAGAACTATACAAGGTGAGGCTAGTTGCAAAAGGATACACTCAGACATATGGTGTAGATTATCAAGAAACCTTTTCACTGGTAGCTAAACTAAATACAGTCAGGGTTCTGCTATCTCTCGCAGCCAACCTGGATTGGCCATTGCATCAGCTTGATGTAAATAACGCATTTCTTCATGGTGACCTTGAAGAGGAAATCTACATGGATACTCCTCCAGGCTACACATCATCCACAAAAACTGAAGTTGTGTGCAAATTGCAGTGTCCACTGTATGGATGAAACAATCACCTTGAGCATGGTTTGGGCGGTTCAGTCAAGTGATGAAGAAGTATGGTTTCTGCCAAAGTAATTCATATCATACATTATTTCTGAAGCACCAACAGGACAAGGTAACAACGTTAATCGTATATGATACAAAGGAAATTGCTAAGCATCATAAACAATTGGCAACCGAATTTGAGATGAAAAATTTGGGAGGACTTAAACATTTTCTGGGCATAGAAGTGGCTAGATCAAGGCAAGGTATACTTCTTTCCCAGCAAAAATATATATTAGATTTACCATGCGATGTTGGAATGTTGGATTGTAAACTAGACACTCCAATTGTTCAGAATCACAAGCTCGGAGAATATCCAAGCCAAATGCCAACAGACAAAGGAAAATACCAGAGGTTGGTTGGGAAACTTATTTACCTCTCACATACCCGCCTTGATATTGCTTATGCAGTGAGTGTTGTAAGTCAATTTATGCACCAACCTAGTAAAGATCATATGGAAGCAGTGATCCGGATTTTGTGACACTTAAAATCCTCCTCGGGAAAAGGGCTTATGTTTTCAAAAAATTATAATCTCAGAGTTAATGGTTATACAGACACAGATTGGGCAGGGAACACCACAGACAGAAGATCTACCTCCAGCTATTTCATGTTTGTTGGGGGGAATCTTGTTACATGGAGTAAAAAGCAAAAGGTGGTGGCATTGTCAAGTGCAGAAGCAAAGTTTTGTGGAATGGCTAAAGGACATTGTGAACTTCTATGGCTCAGAAGACTTCTAACAAAAATTGGATTTGTTTTTACCTCCGCGATGAACTTTTTTTTTCCGATAACAAGGCAGCTATCGCTATAGCTCACAATCCTATCCACATGATTGCACTAAACACGTGGAGGTTGACAGACATTTTATTAAAGAAAATCTCGAAACTAAAATAACTCGGTTTCCATTCGTGAAGTCCGAAGATCAATTGGCGGATGTTTTTACAAAGGTCGTATCAAGCAAAGAGATTTACAACTCACTAGACAAGTTGTGCATTGAAGATTTGGATGGTTCCACTTGAGGGGGAGTGTTGGCGTGAGTTGTCATTAAGAAATAAATCAGAGATTATAGGAATCAAATCAGAGAGATTTTAGGAATCAAATCAAAGAGACTTTAGGAATAAGGCATTATTTGTCAATCGTGATTCTAGCCCAGAAAATCTATATAGCCAATAATAGCGTAGCAAATCTCACTATAAATGTATACAATACCTCTGTAAATAATCGATGAGAAATGCAATGAAAATGAAGTTTACAGAAACCCACTTATTCAATTCACCTTCCACAATTTCTTTTGTCTGGAAACTTAGAGTTTCGTTATCCCTAGTCAATCCGAAAACTAAATTCTCACCGCCATTGCAACATCCTACCAAAATCGCTAGCAAAAAAAAATGTTTTTTTTTTGGAAAGTGAGCTGGGGTTTTAGGATCCTCAAACCTTATATTAATAAAAAAGATGATGATAAAGTTTACAATCGCTCATACGTTCACTCGTTTCCTTATCTACAAAACAATAAATTTGCTTCAAAGCTTCAACAAAGAACCTAATTAGTTCTAGATTCACCGTCTCCAAGTTAGGGAGTAACCTTGCAAAGTGTTCTGCTACTAAAGTGGTTGCATGATAGATCTGCCATAACTTTTCTTCATCGTAATTACCAATCAATCCTTTAAGCACTCTCATGACCTGATTGATTTCTAATGTGGGCCCCAGGATGTATGAGAAGTCATCGTAAAGAATCGAAACACAATGAATCATGATATAGAAACCATTGAATTGTAGCACTAATCTAGCATCCCTACAAGGTTCTAATAAGCATTTTCATTCTACCTGTATTATCATCATCAGTTACCTGAATTTAGGATTTGTCTTCTTGCTTCGAGAAGACCTTCGAGGAACATATTCCGTGGGAGGCTGTATTGTGGTAACCTCATGTTCTTCTTCAATAGTGTTTTGCCCTACCTTTGCTACTTTCGCTTCAAGTAAGCTTTTAATTTCGGTGACCAATGCATCCCTGCCTATTCTTGCAATTTCTGAATTCAAAGCATTGATGGTTTGGGGTGTTAGCCAATCCATGGGCGTTGTTGGAGAGTTCGTGTGATCTTCCCCCTGTCTTCCATCAGTCATCTCTCGTCCTACTTCAGAAGATGTAGAAGCTGATTTTGAGGTTGCATCAACCTCTTCACTGCATCTTTCCTGATTTGGGGCAACTTCAAAAAAGTACCGTTGTGCCCCATTTCTATCATGTCCCCTGATAACAACAACGTAGCTTCAGCATTAGGAGGTAAGGTTCCTGAGATAGGAAAATCAGCAACATCATTATCAGCACTATGATCAAGCACCACAAACCTATTGCCTTCTATCAGTCTGCCCTGCTGTCTAACATTATTGGGTTCATTCTTGTTTGTATCTGTCCTGCTTCTAGTCATAGCAGTATTGTTGTCATTTTCCGCATCAGTAGTATTGTTGTGAATTGCTTGGGTTCCATGAGTATGAGCCTTTTGAGCATGTTTTCCATACACTTGTGTCCACTCATCAGCATTTTTCTTTTGATTGAGTTGATTATTTCCCAGTGCTTTCCAAATCTTCTGGACAGGTTTAATTGTGGGTTTATTCTTAGAACAATGTGACGTAGTGTGCCCAAAACCAGCACAGACCTTGCACTTAACAGGGATCCATGCATATTCCACGTCTATTGTGCGCATCATGTCTTCATTCACTAGCACCGAGACGATTTTTGGAAACTGGCTATTCAAGTCTACCTCGACACACACTCTAGCATAGGACAACCTCGATTTCTCTTCTGTTGCTTTATCAAGCATTATGGGAATATCGACAGCGCTGGCAATTTGTTGTATACCTATAGGGTTTCATAAGAAAAATGGAATTTTCTTTAAGGTCACCCAAATAGGGATTGTGGTGAGTATTGCCTCTTCCTCATCCATATTTGGAGACCATCTACGCAGGATGAATAACCTGCTCGCAATATGGAGCGGTCCAATTTCAAGAGCTTTGCACCTGTCTGCCTCATTCTTGAACCTAAATACAAAGTTCTTTTCTCCATGGATATTCATAATAAACTCCTTTGTGCCCCAAACACGCATCAAGTAATCTTTGACGTACGCTTGCCTACAAACCTCCCTATAAGCAATCATTCACACTCCTCCATGCTGTTGGTAAAGTCATTAGTGTTGACTTTAACAACTGTCTTACCATTCAACATACTAGGTTGCATGTATTGG
This sequence comes from Berberis thunbergii, assembly GCA_003290165.1. Lineage (NCBI taxonomy): Eukaryota > Viridiplantae > Streptophyta > Magnoliopsida > Ranunculales > Berberidaceae > Berberis > Berberis thunbergii. The sequence continues at coordinate 24,087 of QNQO01000693.1, forward strand.
AGCTTCGTGGCTCCTGCGAACTTGCTCTTTTGTAACTTTTCAGCCCAGTTCATAACATGCTTTCCTTTGTTAGCATGTGTGATCTCTTTGGTGTCCATGGTTTTCCCAGTCTAAACATCTTCCAGCAAGACACAATCCCCTTGCGCAGCCACTGCGCCAATGCTTATACTCGTTTGCTCACCTTGCTCTTTGTTGTTTTGTTGAGATATCACCACAATAGGAGGCATTCCAATATCACATCATCTTCGTGACTCAACCTAGGATTCCAGTCAGGTCCCCTCTTGCAATAAGTGCTTCTCCACGAGGGGGTGTGGGAGAGACACTGTTAGTTTGAGTAACATTCACCATCCAGAATCAATCAATGGCTTGTAGATCATTGGTGAACAGGGCCTCACAGTAACTCGAATCTACTGTAGCAATAGTAGATCGAGGGAGCTGTAGAGGAACAGTAAAATCTCCGCTCTCCCCCAAACCCTAGTTGCAAAACCCTTTTAAGAAAGAAAAATGCTTCTTAACTCTTACTTGATCATCTTTTGCTTCAATAAACACTACCGTGTAATCAACATACTAGAGAATCGATACCAATGGGACATTTACAACCTTGAAAATTGATCATACTTTCTACTTTTAGTAGCATCTTCAGATTTTTTGGTAAATGCTTTTTGTCAATGACTAGATGCATGTAACGACCACGCCATGTATGCATGACAAGCTAGTCATAGATGCATATAGGATGCTCATGCGTTCCATGGGCAAGTTGAATTGATGTGTTTTAAGACTCAAGCTATTGGTCCAAGTGAATGTGGATTGCGAAGATGATGCAACCTTCCTAGTGATTTCTATTGGTCTTGAACTTCAATGTGAAAGAAGTCCCAAAATGGTTAGCATCTACTATACAAGGGATTCCTTGCTAAGCATGTTGCATGGGTGATCATCAAGCAAGACTAGTCTTGGGCATCATGCTCATCGTCCAGTATTAGCTCCCAGTGCTCAACATCTGGGCCGCTAATGGGCATATTAAAAGGTTTTTTTCATGGGTCTTTTGATGCATATGCTTCGGGGGGCAATTTCAAGTGGGATCTAAGATTGAGCAGCTAACTGAATAAGGTCAAGGATTATGGTTCAATGGATGTCATGCTATTCGCCAAAGTACGTCCAAACATTACCCTTGTTCGGTGGATTCACTTTGTCTTGTATTCTCACACGTTGAGTGGCCTAAGGTTCATCATGGCCAAGTCCCTTGATATTGCCTAGTGTGTAGCATTGCTTGGGGTAACACGGTACATGTACACGTTTAGATCGATTTGGTTGCTATGTAAACTTTTGTTTTTTTTTCCTCTTTGATTAGCAAAACAACAAGAGTATTGTATTAATTTACAAAAGAAAAGGAAGGTACTAAAAAGAATACTGAGTAGCCCCCACAAAGGTATATATCAAGACTGAGTATTTGGAACTATGGTATTGCATTTGAACATAGTCTGAGAATTAGATATCTCTGAACTTGTCCCAACTACAACTCCATAACCACAAGGTAAATACCTATCCGCAGAGTGTCCACATAATCCTCTAGCAACATGAAACAATCTTTCCCAAGCCCATTTTCCAATATAGAGAAATCAAGAGGGGACCACACTTCCATCCAGGCCATGAGAGAATCTAATAATCTAAAAGTAGTCATGATATGGAACTCAGAGTGCTCTCTGCCAAATCTTTTTTTTGGGGGGGGGGTGGGGTGGGGGTGTGTGTTGTCAATTAACCACACTTGCTAGGTAAGCTTGTCCACCTACTCGACTATCCACTTGAAGATTGGGCTGTAGACCATGGGGAAGCTCAGTTTCATGGCTCATTCATATATGGATGTTGGATCACGCCGAGTATGCAGATTTCTTGCAGCTCATAGGCTTATGCTAGCGAAGTTGCACTAGTATGCCACACGGACCCTTCCATTGTTGAATGACGCTTCCGCCAAACAATATATCTGTGACACCCATGGGATTTTCTCCCACAATGGTGAATAATAAGGCTGGGAGTCTGAGATAGTGTCACATTCACGTAAACCAGGCAAACTCCAAAGGTGCTTGACTGGGGATCCATTTGCATTAACAGAGAAGGAACCAATTGAGAGAATTGATCTAATCCAACTTCTCCACTTCCACCACCCAATGCATCAAGCATGGAATCGATGAAGTTCCAATTTAATGTGTCAAAAGATTTGCAAACATCGAGTTTGCAGACAACTCCTTGTTTTGTCGTATCCCTGAACCAATGATTCCATTTGCAATCAATGCTCCATCTACAATTTATCAACCTTCCACAGCACCTTATACTTGGAAATCACCTCAGCAAGTGAAATTTGAAGTCTAGAACTTGGGTTTTAACAATGACTTTGTACACAAAACTGAACTAATTTATTAACTGAAACCTCCGTTTTGATTGCTCCATTTTTCTTAGGATCAGAATTTCTATAGTGACAATAAGACACCAATCAAGGTATTTCCTGCGGCTGAAGTTTCTGATAATGTCATGAAGTTATTCTTAAAAGTATTCCATCCTCTATGACAGAGGTTCACTGGAAAACTATCCATTCCAGGGGAGACATCAGAATCAAGATTGTTAGTAGCTCTGATCCTTCTTTTTGTCCAATCTCTTGTTGGGGAAGGAGGGAGTAGTTCTGTTTGAAATGCAAGTTTAGAATTGGCCTCCAATTTTCCTTTTCTACAGGTTCTTTGTGGAACTGAAGAATGTGGTTTGCAATTTGATTCTGGTCATCCATTTTGCCAAGTGCTTGTTGGTAGTCATTTGAAGTTTGCTAGCTTATGGAAGAATTTTTACCAGAAGTCATCATTGCGACCTTGTTTCATCCTTGCTTTTTCTTCCACAATATGCACTACTTTTAGAAAAGTGTTTCCAACTCTCTTTACACTCAGCCTGAGGATTCCGTTCCTTCGTGGATTATTTTTGTCTTTACTTACTACCACTTTATTAGATTTTCTTAATCACGAAGGGTACTAGATCTTTAGGCTTAAAAAGTTTTTCTTAGTACATTGGTTTATGCCATTTATGTTGACACTTCAAAATTACTTCTCTAATTTTTTGATCCAAATGAAGATGCATTTAAATTGGAGAGACTAGGCTAGATCTGAACTTTCATTTTAAATCTGGAAGTCTCTTGTTTTAACTTTGAAGAGCTTCATGGGCACTGTCTGAGTCGGTTCAAGTTTGGCCTTATTCCGGTCTCGATACAGTGAAACAGAAACAGTACGGTCAGAAAAGCCAATTGTTTTGGTCACACCCGATTGGTCTCGGACCGGTTTGAATCGGGACAGGACCCGGTTCAATTTTTTTTTCCTTTTAATGTTAACTCACCTGTTCAATATCCACCACTCCTCTCATCTCTTCCTCCTTTCTTCTTTCCATCTGTGATAAGTTTTGATTCACAAAATCTAATCCTAACATGGGACTGGCTTTGTGTTGAGGAAGCTGAGACTTGATTGTTGCTGCCTCAGATGATTTTGGTTTTGAATCGCCAAGGCAGCCATTTGGAGGTGGAACTGGGTCTGGATTTGTTGAATTTGAGATGGGGCCAGGTGATTTAGCCCAATTGAACCTGATTGCTCAACACCCAATTGAGAAAACATTGGGGTTGTCGATGAGGTTGAGCAAAAATTGAAATCTGAGGTAACAAAGTTGGGCTCTTGAGAAGAGGACGAGGAAACAGAAGGATATGGAGATTGGAATGAATAAGAAGAAGAAATGAAACACAAAAAGATTTATTGCTATAACGAAGAAGAAGGAAGATCGCACCTTTGTTAGTCGGATACTTGTACTCAAACATGTTTAACAGGGTCCCACCTGAACAATAGTTCCACCAATTCATAGCATCAAGAACCACCATGCCGCCTCTACCACTCCCCCTAACACCGCCACTTCATGTCTCACCTTTACCACCTCCCTTCTCCATCCATGAACTCCACCACAACAACTTTCTCATCAACAACAACAGCTCTTCCAATCTCATCTTCTTCACAAACTACAAGCCCAAGGCCTTCATTAACAACAACAAATCTTCCAATCTCATCTTTTTCACACATGACGCCGGGCATAATTGTGATTATCTTGCGGGCTAGTTCAACAGACAATTCACAAGAAAAACACAAGAGATTCGCCCAAAAAATACAGAGAAAATAATTCTAATGTTCAATCAAATTACTCAAATCAAAGGTATCCCTAAAATCAGCCCACAAGCCGGGTTTAAAGCTAAAACTCGTGATTATTATAATTTTACCAAAAATAGCAAACCCCCAATAATCATGCTAAAACAAAATATGTAACAAAAGAAATAAACTGCCGAAAATTTAGCCCAAATTGGGTTCAAAATCACTTTCTAAACAATAATTAAAATATTACTATAAAGGGAAAAAACTACTAAATTTGTGGATTCGCAAGGGAAAACGGTAGATTTTGGCATTGAAAAGATGTACAACGAGCATTGCTCGTTAGCCACAACGTGCGCGTTGAAAAGATTTTCCGAATTGGGGTCGTTTGCGCGATTCTGATACTCGTAGCTAAAGTTATGACCAAAATACTAAAACGCACCCAAAACTGCCAAATTAGAAGAAAAAAAAAGGGCTATGATTTCCTGTCATCTTTGTGCTGATTTGCTAATTCAAAATATTTTAGTGCTAAAAACGTGCTATCTGACAACTCGGCATCATCTGACTCAGATCCTCTTGCATCAACACACTACAAACCCAAGACCGCCAATCTTTCGCGATCGCCACTATGACTCCTACCCATGAAGTTGAGCATAAACAAGAAGAGGAAGAACAAGAATGCATTGTTGCTGGTAGAGACTTAGAGCTAGATCATCATGAAAAAAATGAGATCTGCATCTTGAAGTTTCTGATCTGTGGCTCGAAGAAGAAGTGATTGGTGTTTGAAGAAAAAGAAAAAGGTGATGGGGTTGAACTTACAAAACCACTTGGGCTTTGGCTTAGACTTGATAAAAAATGCTTGGGCTTGGGCTTGGGCTTGGGCTTGCTATAGTAACCGAGACGGACCAAAACTGTCTGAGACAGAATTAGTGAAATCTGGTTCCGTCCAGTTCCATACCAGTCCGAGTTAGACGAAAATTTTCTATATTGGAATTAATTGAAGCACATTAAAGCAAATTGTGATCTTTAGATTCTTTACAATAAGAATGACCTTGAGGTGGACAAGTAAAGCAACCACCTGGGCCGCAATTTAAATATTTTACAGTAGAAAATCCCAAAATTTCATCCAATTTTTGCTCCGTCAAACTTTCAAAGGTTCAAAGAGGGCAGAATTCCATAATTCATGTATCAGGGTCATGGAAGTAGTAGTAGATTTAGAAAATTCATGAGGAGATTTTTATGAAGATACTGATACACTGAGATTGGTATGTTCAATTAGAGGATATTTTAAGGTACTGTTATTTACACAAAAATGTCAGGGGTTTTTTTTTTTTTTTTTTTTTGGAGATTTTATGATTGAAGTGAAGTTTTAGGAAGGATGAGGATGAAACCTATAAATAGGAAGGGTGAGGATGAAACGTTAGATGGATAAGATCAATCCTTGATTGGTCTAAAATGTGAAAGACAATTCAAAACTTGATTGAGAAGATTAGTAATGGATATAAATGACGAGAATTGTGCATTGGATGCATGCCAGTTATTTCTAGAATCAACAATATATTCAGAATAACTTATGATATTTATTTGTTATTTTCAACCATAATTAGATTTATTTTTTGATTTAGGATATATTTTCTTTGTTTGTAATGTTGTAACTATTCAATTTGAATAAGAGGCTGTGAAAAATACAGTAAATAAAAGTCCACAACCATAAAAAAGTGAAATCCCATAATTAAAATCAATTATTGGTTCGATCGCATTTAGTCTTTTGTAAATTTTGGAACTGGAAAGCCACCCTGTCATGAATGGTTTTCAAGTTTGAGAAACTAGTTCAGTTGGTTTTGTCTATTTACTCGAATTGTTTGCACGCTTCTACCTCTAAAGTAAAAGGATTTGGACAAATTAAAATAACATCTGAAACCTGTAGTTTCTCCTGTTTAGTTCATGAAATGAAGATTATAGGCTTTGTTACAAACTCAAAAACATAGGAGACTGAAACTCGAACACCCTAATACTACCATTGAGTCCCGATTCAAAAAATTTAGTCTTTAAGTGATCAAGATCAGATTAGATACTGACATAATTTTATATAGCACGCGGGATAAAATATTTCATTGGTGCCTATCATGAAGAAAGTGTGAAAGACAGTGGAATCCTTTGGTGAGAAGTAGTGGCTAATTGATAGGCCCCCTATAAGGTTTACGTATACAAGAAGGAACAAACATAATCTGGGCTGTCATTTGAGAATGCAAGCAAGTTGGCAAGATGTCGTGGCTGTCATCTATCATAATGTTAGTTACAAGTTGTTGTCAAGTTGTTTGTTTGTGATGGTAGTTTTGGAGTGTGGAAAGTGGTTGTATGATGAGTTGAGGATTGTGGGGAAAAATGCTTCTATAAATAAGAGGAGCATAGGAAACATAAGACATTCATTCTCTATAATCAAAAGTGTACAAAAGAGCACTTGCTCTCAAGAGTGAAAGGCCACTCAAAGAGCCATTTTATTTCATTCAATACAAACTATACATCTATTTGTTTGCTAAACTTCATCATAGTTACATTGATCATTCTTTTCTTGTTTACTTATCAGATGATGTCGATACTGCGAGGTTCTTTCTTCCCTTGAATATCATAATCTTTGTCAGCCATCTAGACTGACAATTGATCAACTGCAGTTCATAAACAAACTCATCAGTTTCATAACAAATCTTGGTATCAGAGCAAGTTGATTTTGAGGAGTAATGGCTGGAAAAGGTGCAGGATCAATTGTTAATGCAAGAATAGAAGCGATGGAAGAAGTTGTGGAAAGCCGTTCTAGGACAAGTACGGTTGCTAAGAGATGATGTTCAAGAAGTAATGCAAGGAATGGCCCAAATAATGAGAATACAAGTTCCTCCAAATCTAGCTGAGACACAGAGTCCTTGAATGGTATCGGTGGCGGGAGATCTTCTTCACAAGGGTATCAATTGGATTGAAAGCATAGAAGATTGGACATGCCCGACTTTGAGGGTTCAAACCCGGACTGATGGATCTTGAAAGGCAAAGAGATTTTTTTTTCATAGATACAACAATGAAGAAAAAAATGGAGGCAGCAGTGATCTCGTTTGAAGCTGATGCATTTCTATGGTATCAATGGGAGAGTAAGAGAATACCGATTTTATTTTGGGAAGAATTAAAAGGGTTGTTACTCAAACAGTTTAGGGCAAACCAAGAGGGTTCTTTGTGCGAACAATTTCTTGCTCTTCGACAAGAGGGGTCTGTGGCCAATTATCGTCGGAGATTTGTGACATTGGCAGCACCATTGGAAAACCATGACTTAAGATGTGTACTTGAGTAAATTCATCAATGGCTTGAAGCCCTTCAATTCGGGCGGAAGTGAAAATGTTGGAGCCGGGTCAATTGGGTCGGGCTATGGAGCTAGCCCAACGAGTTGAGGAGAAGCAGGCTTTAACAAGTGTAATCAGATCGGGCCTCAAATATAATCCAAGTCGGGGCTTGGGCGGACAAAAGGTAAATGAGCAAAGCCCATTAGGGAAACATTCAAACATATCTTCTAGAGATTTTGACAGAGTTCTTGCTAAAGGAAACTTTCAACCACCGACAAATAGGAAGCTCAAGAGAGATCTAGAAGTCGTCATTCCAGAGAGGGGAAACCAAAAGATTAACCGATGCCGAATACCAAGCGAAGCAGGAGAAGGCTTGTGTTTCAAGTGTGACGAAAAGTTCTCCCCGGGTCAACGATGCAAAAGAAAAGAGGTCAGTGTACTTATCACACAGAAGGGAGGGATATGGAGGAAGAAGCAGATCAGGAAGGGGAGGAACCCAAAGAGCTGGAAGTAGCTGAGATTAGCCAAGTAGTGGAAGTATCTTTGAGCTCAGTGGTGGGTTTAACAAAGCCAAAGACAAATGAAAATTAAGGGGGAGATTGCAAATCAACCAGTAGTGGTTTTGATTGACAGTGGGGCGACCCACAATTTTCTCTCGCGAAAGGTGGTGGATCAGGCAGGTTTGCCAGTACGACTATGGGAAGCTATGGCGTAACAATGGGATCTGGTGAGTCAGTCCAAGGGAGTGGGGTTTGTCGAGGGGTGCGATTAATGTTACAAGGGATTGAAATAATAGAAGATTTCCTTCCATTAGGTTTGGGCAGTTCTGATGTCATACTCGGGATTTAGTGGTTGGAAACCTTGGGGACCATCTCGGGTAAACTGGAACGAACAACAACTGCGTTTTTGTGTTGGGCCGGAAACCCTCACTCTCCAGGGAGATCCCTCACTAGGAAGAGTTTGGTTTCTTTGAAATCTATGTTACACACAATTAAGCATGAAGGGCAGGGATACTTTGTGGAGTTGAGTACTATATCAGTACCAGTTGGAAGTATCGCAGAGACACCTGAAAAATTGTTGGAGGTTTTGAGAAGATATGAGGAAGTTTTTAAAATGCCATCAGGGTAGCCACCGAAGAGAGGGTACAATCATTTGATTGTTATGTATGAAGGCTCTAGTCCGGTCAATGTGCGTCCCTACCGTTATCCTCAGTTTAAGAAGAATGAGATGGAGAAGCTGATATCTGAGATGTTGGAAGCTGGGAATTATACGCCAAAGTGTAAGTCCTTTTTCTAGTCCAGTATTGTTCAGTTAAGAAAGAAAGATGGCAGATGGCGTTTTTGTGTGGACTACCGTGCACTGAATAAACAAACAGTGCCTGATAGATTTCCAATTCCTATTATCGACGAATTGCTGGGACAAACTCCATGGCACAAATATCTTCTCAAAGTTGGATCTCAAGTCAGGTTACCATCAGATTTTGCTTCAAGAAGGGGATGAAGCAAAGACTGCTTTTCCGCACCACATGAAGGGCAATTACAAATTTTTAGTGATGTCTTTTGGCTTGATAAATGCGTCGGCAACTTTTCAGGCACTAATGAATTCCATTTTCAGGTCTTTATTTGCGTAAATTTGTGCTTGTATTCTTCGACGATATATTGGTGTATAGCAAGGGAATTGAAGCACATTTGGAGCACTTGGGACTAGCACTGAAGTTATTACGGCGACATCAACTATATGCCAATAAAAAAAAATGTGTGTTTGGGTGTTCACAATTGAATTATCTGGGACATATTATATCAGTAAATGGGGTTGATGTGGATCAGTAAAAAATTCCAAGCTATGTTGGAATGGCCTCAACCGAAGACTCTTATTGAATTAAGGGGATTTTTGGGTCTAACTGGGTATTATCAGAAGTTTGTAAAAAGGGTATAGTAAGGTCGCCTGGCCATTGATAGCTTTGTTTAAAAAAGATGGGTTTCATTGGCAACAAGAGGTTGAGGAGGCTTTTCAACAGTTAAGAAGATTATGACTCAAGCTCCGGTCCTAGCTATTGCCTGATTTTTCTAACGAATTTGTTGTGGAGACGGATACTTCTGGTTTTGCGGTGGGTGCGGTTTTGATGCAAGAGAAACGACCTGTGGCTTTCTACAGTCAGGTGCTGGGGCAAAGAGCAAGGCTTAAGCCTATATACGAAAAGGAGCTGATGGCCATAGTTTTGGCGGTTACAAAATGGCGCGCGTATTTGCTAGGGAGAAAATTTGTGGTGCGCACAGATCAGAAAAGTTTGAGATTCTTATTGAAGCAAAGAGTAATTGGGCCAGAGTATCAAAAATGGGTAAGCAAATTGTTGGGGTACCAATTTGAAATTTAGTATAGGACAAGATCTTCTAATGCGACGGCGGATGCTTTATCATGTATTCCTCCATCCTCATCTTGCTCATAAATGACTTTGCCCACTTGGAGAGATTGGTCAGTATTGCGGTCAGAAATATTGGGTGATTCAGATATTGCACAACTGAAAAATGGAGTCTTACATGGAGCAAGTAATCCTAGTTATATGCTTTTTCAGGATTTGTTATATTTTAAAAACAGGTTAGTAATCCCAAAATCCTCTTCTTTCATTCCCACTCTCTTCAAGGAATTTCATGAATCCAATATGGGGGGACATTCTGGGGAGACAAAAACTTATCAGCGAATAGCTAAAGAGCTCTACTGGGTCGGGATGAAATCAAATATCAGGAAGATGGTTAGTGAATGGGAAGTGTGCCAACGCAATAAATCGATGGCTGTGTCCCCTGCCGGTCTGCTTCAACCCATTCCTTTGCCCACTCAAGTTTGGGATGAGGTCACCATGGATTTTATCGAAGGATTGCCACGTTCTGCAGCATTTGACACTATTTTGGGCGTGGTGCATCGCTTAAGTAATTACGCTCATTTTTCTGGGTTGAGGCATCGTTTTACAGCTGAAGGGGTAGTTTTGGTGTTTTCAAAAGACATTATTCGGCTACATGGCACTCCAAAATCAATTATATCAGATAGAGATCGCATTTTTCTTAGTCATTTTTGACGTGAGTTGTTCCTTTTGCAAGGGACTACGTTGAAGCACAACACGGCGTACCACCATCAGACTGATGGACAATCTGAGGTGCTTAATAGATGCCTTGAAACCTATCTTAGATGCTTTACTTCAGAAAAGCCCAGGCAGTGGTATCAATGGTTAGCATGGGCTGAGTATTGGTATAACACCTCAGTTCATTCGGAGACAGGATACACCCCATTTAAGTGTTGTATGGCATAAATCCACCACCCATTTTGAGGTATGCAGTCGGTTCTTCTGCTGTTTCTTCAGTGGAGCAATTACCGAGTGCTAGGGACAGTGTTTTGGAGATCCTGAAATCTCATTTACTACGAGCTCAACAACGCGTGAGGTTTCAGGCTGATAAGTCAAGACGGGATGAGTCTTTTGAGGTTGGGGATCCAGTGTTTTTGAAGCTCAGACCATATCGCAAAAAATCACTGGTATGTCACTCTAATCAAAAGTTATCTGCTAGATTCTATGGGCCTTTTAAGGTGTTAGCCAAAGTGGAGTCAGTGGCGTATCGATTGGAACTGCTTGCTACTACGAGGATTCAACCTATGTTCCATGTCTCACAGTTGCAGAGAGCCAAGGGGGTTTGTTCCCAGGTTAGTTCTTTACCTCCACAGCTTAGCAAAGATGGTGAGATGTTGGTACAACCTGAGTCCTTGTTGGATGTTCGTCACAAGGTTCAGGGAGTGGTTGGTGCTTTGGAAGTATTGATCAAATGGCAGGGTTTACCTGCTTATGAGGCAACTTGGGAGGATTTTGACTTATTACAATTACAATTTCCTTCTTTTCACCTTGCGGACAAGGTGCATTTTTGGGGCAGGGGTAATGATAGGCCCCCTATATGGTTTACGTAGACTAGAAGGAACAAAACATAAATCTGGGCTGTCATTTGAGAATGCAAGCAAGTTGGCAAGATGCCCTGGCTGTCATCTATCATACTGTTAATTACAAGTTGTTGCTTGTGATGGTAGTTTTGGAGTGTGCAAGTGGTTGTATGATGAGTTGAGGATTGTGGGGAAAAATACTTCTATAAATAAGAGCATAGAAAACATAAGGCATTCATTCTCTGTAATCAAAAGTGTACAAAGAGCACTTGCTCTCAGGAGTGACAGGCCACTTGAAGAGCCATTCATTTCATTCAATACAATCTATACATCCATTTGTTTGCTAATCTTCATCATAGTTACATTGATTATTCTTTTTTTGTTTACTTATCAGATGATGTCGATACTGCGAGGCTCTTTCTTCCCTTGAATATCATAATCTTTGTAAGCCAATCTAGACTGACAATTGCTCAACTGCAGTTCATAAACAAACTCATCAGTTCATAACTCTAATATTCTTTTACTGAAAGAAATTGTAAGATCATAAAATGATTATAGGGTGTGAACTAGAACTAAGGGTTTAGAGGTAAACAGAGAAACAGTAAATGGGCATGGGAGTAAATTCTAGGTGGATATACTAGGGGATTCTTCTTTTGTAAGGATTATTTTGACATTTTTGATCCACCGCCCCCCTCCAAAAAAAAAATGTCCTGGCTAAATATAGTAATAAGAAAATGGAAGAACTACTGATGGCTCGCATTGCTAGTGTGGATATGCTGTATGTGTTGTATGTCTGTTCCATACATTGTTGTGTTGATTTCGGGGTATTGGATTCTAAGCGGGAATTCTGATTCAAGAAAGGAAAGGGGGAAAACGCATGGTTACATTGATAACAATGTTGAAATACTTCGATTCTCATCTCTTAGTAATTTTGAATATACTTGATTTTTGAAAATGCAGTTTACCATTGATACCACTGTTCATTTTTAAAAGGCATCATTCAAACTTTTTCTCGTGCTGGAATTTATTACTGACTTCTAAATGAATTGGAAGCTAATTTCTTTTTCAACCATATTACATTAAAGCTTCTGAATTTATAGGCTGACTTCAGTTATTCTGCATTTGATTTTAATGATTCTCGATGCAATATGTAAGGTGCTATCTGTTGAAAATTATCACTAACTAGCCCAAATGTTTAATCCTAAAGCCCAAACCCATTATCTAGAAGATCTAACAAGAATGAGTATTTTCTAGATGGTCAATGTTTAGAGAATTCTACATCTTATAATACTCTAGACATTTGAGAGAGTTCTAGAGAAGCAAAAATGTGTGGTTGAGATTGCTTCTCTAGAATCCCCCACCTCCTTAGAACTACTATAAATAGGGGAGAGGTTGTGAGGTGTAGGTATCAAGGAGCAAACAAGCTCAAGTGTAGTAGTGAATATTGTGAGCATAGTAAGGGTGTGAAGTTGTAAGAGACTTATGAGAGATTAATAAAATTAGTCTTTCTTAAGTTCCAGTTCTTCCCAAATCTCCCAACAATTTGGTATCAGAGCCAGCTCACCCTATTCATACATAGGGTACTATTCTCACCTTTGGAAAACACTGTCTAGTCGAGGAGATCGTTCGTGCACCAGTCCGGGACTGTGAGCAGATGGTTGTTGACCAAGCTTTACTCGGTAGCACAAAGGAGGTTGGTACCTTGTCACGATGGGAAGATTCTCGGTGGCACAAACTGAATGGTGGGCTTACCAAAGCTCAACCACCACAATTACAAGAGTTTGGCAAACAAGGATAAAGTCCTACTTGCAAGGGGCAGGACTTTGTGGCAGGTTGTTGGTGGTAGTTGAGACTACACCAACCACCAAAAGAGAATAGTTCGTCGGAATTCAAGAAGTGGAGATCAAAGCTCAGGGAATGCGCTTTATGTGTTCAAGACGACGATCGAGGATGAAATGCTTAAGTATATAGAAGATGCTGACACACCCAAAGGAGCTTGGCATACATTTGCATCTTTGTTTTCAAGAACGAATGATGCACGCCTTACGTTTTGGAGAATGAGTTGATGAACTCCAAGCAAGGAGGTATGTCTATTAGAGACTATTTTCTAAAAAATTAAAACTTTATTGTCATGAAATTTCAGACGTTAGACCCTTTGTCTCCAAAGTTACCGGAACATAGGGATGAAAAAATAATAATCCTATGGTCAAAAACCTTAATACCGGGATTGTTACTGCCATTCGTGGTGGCCAACTTCAACCTCTATTGGGTAGTTTGAATGTCTGTGGCCCAATCAAGAAAGTTGGGTAAGCCAATTGGCAGGGTGTCTCTCTGGAAAATAAGGAAGAGGAAAGCGCTCTTCAACCAAAATAAAGGGCGGGTAATAAAAAGAAGAATTTGTAAGATCAGAAAATAAGAAGATAGCAGACCCCAAGAGTTCCCTGGAGAGGAGCTGCAAGAAAGGGGAGTCAGCAAGGTAGAAAACAACAACGAAAAAGAATGCTGGTCAAAGAAGAAGACAATGAAGGAAACTTGGCGACGTCTCACAATCACCAAGATAACAGTGAAGAAGAATGGGACTTCCAAGTATCCTTTGCACTACCTAGCCTGTTCGTGAGGATCTTTCAGATGAAGAAATTGACTTCTCCAGGATGAGGTAGCCATGGCCGCTGGAAGATCAAGACGGTGCAGAGTCAGACTTAACAATAAGGAGTTAGGATTTGACTTAGGCTGCATCCAACCATTGAGCATGAAGACAATGAGAAGCTTGTCAAGCTTATGTGAATACAAGGAGACTGGGTCGTGATAATGCCGGATAACACGAGATTGCCGATTGTTCGACAACTGGGGAGGCTACATTCACTCCACGCTTCCAGCCCTAATCAAGTTCAATTGCAGCATATGTGCTATCCCGTTCCCAGATCCAAAAGTCTACAAAGAGGAAATGCAGAAAATGGACTTCACCACCTGCAAATGATTGGAAGAAGGAGTACGACAAGCTCACCCATAACACCAAAGTACATCTTCAAGCCCATGGCAGGACTGATATATATAAAAAGAACACCAGAAGAAGTTTCAAGAAAGTGAGAAGATGGTGGGGCCAACCAGTTAGAGTGACAACTAGGACACGCAAGCCTAATCCAAAGTATGCAAATGTTGTGACTGGAGAACACAACATTAAGGAGCCCGCAACATTTGAAGAAGCATCTCAGAGTTTGGAATAGAGAAATGCAATGGAAGAAAGAAATCCAAGCCCTGGAGCAAAATCAAATTTGGGACTTGGTACCAAAACCAAAGGATGTAAAGCCCATATCATGTAAATGGGTCTACAAAGATAAAGACTCGTCCTGATGGCTCGAATAGAACAGTACAAGCCTCGATTGGTAAGCTCGAGGGTTCTCACAGCAATATGAGCTGAACTACGATGAAACATTTAGTCCAGTAGCCAAGATTACTATGGTCAGGTTTCTACTTTCACTAGCAGCAAATAAATCTTGGAAACTATGGCAAATGGATGTGAAGAACGCGTTTTGCACGGTGAAATTGACGAGAAATATATATGGACAACCGAGGGGGTTTGAGTGTAAACCAACAAAACTTTGTTTGCAAGCTAAAAAAGGCGTTGTACGGATGAAGCAAGCACCAAGGGTCTGGTACGGGAAGATAACGAAGTTCTTAGTTAAAAGCGGTTACTCAATTGCACATTCAGACTCCAGCTATTTATCAAATCCCAGGAAGGAAAACTAGCAATAGTGCTAGTATATAGTGATATGATTGTCACTAAGAAATGATACAAAAGAGTTAAATAGTACAAAGAAAACCTGGCGGTCCGCTTCCAAATGAAGGAGTTAGGAGAAATTAAGACACTTCCTAGGGCTTGAGATAGAAAGTGACAGAGGCTTATTTCTTTGCCAGAAATATGCTCGAGATTTATTGAAGAAGTACGGGATGCTTGAGTGTAAACAACCTCAACACCGATGGAGACCAATGCTAAGTTATGTGCTGATAAAGGAAAATATTGGAAGATACGACATGTATCGCCAGCTTGTCAGGAGCCTAATCTACCTAACCCTCACACGGAGAATAGCCTACGCAGTTGGAATAGCAAGCCGGTTCATGTAGAAGCCGAAGAGCCTCATCTGAAGCAGTTCGCAGAATCTTAAGGTATGTGAAAGGTACCAATATTGGAATTCTATATAAGAAAGATGAGAATGCAAAATGGTTGGCTACTGCGATGTGGATTATGCTGGAGATCATGACACAAGGAGATCGACTACAGAATATGTGTTTAGTCTTAGTTCAAGAGCACTCAGTTGGTGAAGCAAGAGACACCAATATCTCTCTCAACTACAGAAGCGGAGTACAGAGCAGCAGCTATGGCAGCACAGGAAAGTACTTGGCTATTACAACTAATGAAGGACTTTCACGAGCCAGTCGATTATGCAATACTTGCATTGTGATAATCAGTCTGCAATAACGCTTAGTTGAAAATCCGGTGTTCCATGCAAGGACAAAGCATGTAGAGGTTCACATACTTCATTAGAAAGAAGGTACTTCAAGGAGAGAAGAAATGCAAACAACCAAGAAGATAACCAGTAGCGATATATTCTAAGGATTGGCACGACAAAGTTCGAAGACTTCGGAGACAACTTAGCATGATCTTCAACGGAGTTAGTGATGAGGGAGTGTTGAAATCATCACTAACTAGCCCAAATGTTTAAAGCCTAAAGCCCAAACATTATCTATAAGATCTAACAAAAATGGGTATTCTCTAGATGGTTATATCTAAGAACTCTACACTCTTATAATACTCTAGACATTGAGAGAGTTCTAAAGAAGCAAAATGTGTGGTTGAGATTGTTTCTCTAGAATTCTCACCTCCTTAGAATACTATAAATAGGGGGAGTTGTGAGGTGTAGGTATCAAGGAGAAACAAGCTAAGTGTAGTATGTGAGTGTTGTGAGATAGTAAGGGTGTGAAGTTGTATGAGACTTTTGAGAGATTAATAATTAGACTTTCTTAAGTTCAGTTATTCCCAATTCAACACTATCGTGACCCTTGGTATAGGTGGTTATTTGCTTTGAGAACAAAGGCTTGATGAGAAATTTCCAAAAATGCATTTGAATTTGAGCGCCTAAACAGGTAGATTTTCAGTCTTAAATCATTTAACGCTGAAGAATAACAAAAATATGGTGATTCATTAACTAGCTGAAATGATAATTTGTAATACATTTTGGTTAGGTCGTGATAGGTGCTTGGATAGATCAGATTCTGGTATGTAATTTGATTCATATAGGTTCTGGTAGACAAATACGTCGTAAGCACAGTATAGTTAGAAGTTTTTGTCTACTGGTGCTGTGAGAGTGGGCCATGTACGAACTGATACGAACTTGGCTGATCCTTTGACGAAAGGACTAGCTAGAGAGAAGTTTTTGAAAACCTCGAAAGGAATGGGACAAATGACCTTAGATTGATGAGTTATTCATGACGGTAACCCAACCTATAGACTGGAGATCCCAAGAAATAGGTTCAATGGGTAATAACAAGTCGTGAATGATATGATGTGAATCATGCTGACAAAAATAACAATCTCATTCCTAGATTCCAGCATGAATTCCTGAAGCGATAGTAGGATGAATTAAAAATTCTTAATGAGGTCTATACTCTATGTGGACTGGAGTACCTGGCTACAGGAGTACTCTTGATAGACTCACCTAAGTGATTGTGGAAGTTTGGCCGCTTCTTATGAATTTGTGGGCAAAATTCTAGAGCTTTCACTATACTGGGATATACGTGCATGGCCGTAAAGCACGAGATTTTTAGACTTCACCCTGGTAAGGTTGTGCGTGTAATGTTTGTTAGAGATAGAGTTCAAAACTACGAGTTACTCTAGTATAATCTAAAGCATGAACACTACGCAAGAGTTCAAGTCGAAAGATACTTTTGTTTATGCACAATCTTATATTTTTCAGATTGCTCGATGAAAATTGTTTTTAAAAATCCAAGTGGGGGATTGTTGGAAATATGGCTTTTTAAAATAAAATAAAATGGGTGTGTAACAGGAAACGATATTTGGATCTCTCTCTAATTTTAGTCCTACATCTACTATACAACTCTTTGTGGTAGAGTTTATAAGGAGAATGTTTGGACCTAGGCATGGACCCCTTGGGGGTACCACACTTTTGTGAAGAGGGGAGAGATACACTCTCGCGCCCGCTGCCGTCCGTCCGGGTAGGGTCGGGTCATTAAGAGAGCAACCCATTTTTTTGCTGAAAATTTATTAAACGAAAATAAATTTGAAGGGAGATTGAGTCAAATGAATCCAGACGATATTGTGGATGACTCTGTCCTCGCGTATTTTCTCCCACGTTTTTCATGCAAACGTTGAGTCCTTGTATCTGGATAGTTTTTTCATTTCAACACGTTTTTCATGTTTCTCTTAATTACATTCTCTAACTAACGAATCTAGCCTGTATTTCATATTTTGACTGTACGGTTTTCTCCCTATAAATACTATACTACCTTACAGTTTCAAAAGAAAAGAAGAAAACGAATTACAAAACATTTTTTTGACAAGAGTTTCTCTTTTGAAATCAGAGAGAACAAAGAGAGAGTTTTTGCAAACAATTTTCGTTTAGCATCTCAATCAAAAAGGAGTATTTGTTTGTTGCTAATTTATATCAAATGTATTGGTGATTCCGAGCAAAACAAGAATTTAAGGGTGATAGTATTCCGTTCATCAACTGTGCAATAGTTGAGCGAGACAGAAAATATTCTGGGTTGTTTTATCCTGGGGACGGCGGGGCTAATACACTGCTTGCACGATTTTGGGCAGAGCCGCGAAACGTCTTAAAGAGAGCGACCTAGTCCGCGACTCAACCCAAGAATAATTGGTACCTTCGTTCCTATCTTTTAATTTCAATCTTTACAGTAGTTACAACAATTTTAAGACGATTTATTTCTGCCATGACTAAGATTGAAAGAATGATCCCTTCAATGATATATAGTATTTTCATAATTTACGGAAATGTAGAAAGAAGATGGAACAAGTAATGAAATTGATTAGGTTGATGTGCTACCCTGTGTTTCTAGGGTTTTTTGGTTTCATTACTTGTAAGTATGTGACTTTTGTTATACTGTTGGGTTTGTGAGGATAACCTTTTTAGCTAGGTTATTGTTTTTTTGTATCTTTGTTACCTTGTGTAGTAGTTCTTATTGTGAAATTGAGTTGGAAGCAATTTTCTCAATTTAGTTATCATTTATTCTATAAATTGGTTATGATAGAATCATTGCAAGGACACAACCCATGGTAATATTTGGAAAGTTTGGAAAAAAGGGTTATTTTTTAAGATCCACATGATTTCGAGTTATACAATTTAGATATCTTTATCTATAATGGTGGTTTTCCATGTTGTGTATTTTTAAATATATCTTTATCTATATGGTGGCTTTACAACGGCAAGAAACGACAAATACGTCATAAGCACAGTACAGTTAGAGAGTTTTATTCTACTGGTGCTGTGAGAGTGGATCATGTACAACGTGATGCGAACTGGGTTGATCCTTTGCCTTAAGGACTAGCTAGAAAGAAGGTTTTGAAAACCTCGAAAGGAATGGGACAAATGCCCTTAGATTGATGAGTTATTCGTGACAGTAACCCAACCTATAGACTGGAGATCCCAAGAAATAAGTTCAATGGGTAATAACAAGTCGTGAATGATATGATGTGAATCATGCTGACAAAAATAACAATTCATTCCTAAATTCCAGCATGAATTCCTGAAGCGATAGTAGGATGAGTTAAAAACTCTTAATGAGGTCTATACTCTATGTTGAGTGGAGTACTTAGCTACAGGAGTACTCTTGATAGACTCACCTAAGTGATTGTGAAAGTTTGGTCGCTTCTTATGGAATTTGTGGGCAAAATTCCTAGAGCTTTCACTATACTAGGATATACGTGCATGGCCGTAAAGCACGGGCTTTTTAGACTTCACCCTGGTAAGGTTGTGCGTGTAATGTCTGTTAGAGATAGAGTTCAAAACTACGAGTTACTCGAGTATAATCTAACGCATGAACACTACGCAAGAGTTCAAGTCGAACGATACTTTTGTTTATGCACAATCTTATTTTTTCAGATTGCTCGATGAAAATTGTTTTTAAAAATTTAAGTGGGGGATTGTTGGAAATATGTCTTTTTAAATAAAAGAAATGGGCGTGTAACAGGTTTCGATATCTGGATCTCTCTATAATTTTAGTCCCACATCTACTATACAACTCTTTGGGGTAGGTTATAAGGAGATTGTTTGGACTTGGGCTTGGACCCCTTGGGGGTACCACACTTTTGTGAAGAGGGAGAGATAGACTCTCGCGCCCGCCGCCCCCGTCCACCCGGGTCGGGTCGGGTCATTTAGATAGCAACCCATTTTTTTGCTGAATATTTATTTAAACGAAAAGAAATTTGAAGGGAGACTAAGTCAAATGAATCCAGACGATATCTTGGATGACTCTGTCCTCACGTGATTTGTCCCACGATTTTTCATGCTAACGTTGAGTCCTTGTATCAGGACGGTTTTTTCATTTCAACACGTTTTTCATGTTTCTCTTAATTACATTCTCTAACTAATGAATCTAGCCTGTATTTTGTATTTCGATTGTACGATTTTCTCCCTATAAATACTATACTAACTTACAGGTTCCAAATAAAATAAGAAAATGAATTACAAAACATTTTTTGACAAGAGTTTCTCTTTCGAAATCAGAGAGAAAAAAGAAGAGAGTTTTTGCAAACAGTTTTCGTTTAGCATCTCAATCAAAAACGAGTTTTTGTTTCTTGCTGATTTATATCAAATGTATTGGTGATTCCGAGCAAAACAAGTGTTTTAAGGGT